>CM022753.1:28342397-28372397 GCA_012411365.1 Ameiurus melas | reverse complement strand
TCAAGACAAAGCATTTTCTCTGGACTTTACATAATAAGTCAAAAATAATTCTGTCACTTGTCACCAATATGCATTATTTAGATGAGATAATGAAAATGAAAACATTGTATCATATGTACCATAATTTATGTATTAATTTATGTATGATAAAATCATAAACCAGATGAGTAACTATTACATTTATGAGAGTAATGTTGTCACTGATCCTCTAACTTCAGAAACTTCATACTAATAAGCAGTAATTTTGATTATTAGTCAGTCAATACCAAAGAATGCTGTATGGTCAGTTATTGACTAACTGACTAGCTCCCTCCAGTGGCAACTTTCCAAACAGCATGATGCTCTGAGTGTCATTGAGTCCACTCCTGGTAATACTCAGTATCTGCAATGGACAGGTTTCTAGTACTGGTTTTAGTACTAGTATTGCCACAGCTTTCAGTAAATGGTCTTACATAGTGCCAACCTTAACAGTTCTACAAAGCACTTTACACTGTTTTCTCAGCATGTGAAGGTATGTCGGCCGGAAATTGAACCGCCAACTTTGCAATTAATGGACATCCCGCTCTACCACCTGAGCCATAGCTGCTCCATTTCAATAAATGCAGGTTTATCAGTTAAACACCTAAGTGTCACAGCTGTGTTCAGAAAGGTCCACCAACCCAAAATCCATCCATCCATCCATCTTCTACCACTTACTCCTATTCAGGGTCACGGGGAACCTGGAGCCTATCCCAGGGGGCATCGGGCACAAGGCGGGGTACACCCTGGACAGGGTGCCAGTCCATCACAGGGCACAATCACATACACACTCACACACCCATTCATACACTACGGACACTTTAGACACACCAATCAGCCTACCATGCATGTCTTTGGACTGGGGGAGGAAACCGTATTAACCGGAGGAAACCCCCGCAGCACGGGGAGAACATGCAAACTCCGCACACACATATCCCCGGAGGGACTCAAACCCTGGAGGTGTGAGGTGAACGCACTACCAACCCAAAATATGTAGTAAAAATAATACTATGGTCAGAAAGGACCAAAGATTATAAACACAAATTCTCTAATTGCAAACCTACTTGGTGGCCCAAAATGGTAGGTAGAGTGACCAAGATACTGATATTTCTGAACTACTCACGGAGACAGTGTTACTGCTTTGTTAAAATGTACTATGTTACCTTAAATGCATGGCAGTAATGTTGGAAGTTAAAAGCTGTGATTTTGAATTCAAAAACATCCTATAGGTTTTTTGAGGTTGTCACACCAATCAACCCTGGACAACAGAGCGGTCAACCTTTATAAATGCGAGCATAAATGACTACTAAACACTAGTTATGCAAATGTAAAAAGTTGAATAGTTGTTTCTTTTTTGAACATTTTAGGCCATCCTGATATATTCAAATAATAGTTTTAAGTCTCTGTGTAAATGTTAAATATAATTCAAAATGTTAAATCCACCCATTCCATCCATTTTTCGTACCTGGAGCCTGGAGCCTGTCCCAGTTAACTTGGGGCACAAGGAAGGGCACACCCTGGGCGGGGTGCCAACCCATCACAGGGCACAATCGCACACACATTCAAACACTATAGACAATTTGGAAATGCCACTCAAAGCCTATAATGCATGTCTTTGGACTGGGGGAGGAAACCCCTGAAGCATGGGGAGAACATGCAAACTCCATGCACAGAGGGCAGAGGCAGGATTCAAACCCCAAACCCCAGAGGTGTGAGACAAACATGCTAACCAGTAAGCCTAAATCTAAATGTTAAATGTAAATGTTAAGTATGAGTTAAAAATAAATATAAATTTGAAATATAAATATAAATCTCCAGAATTGCCATATGGAACCATAAGGATGTTTTTTGCCTTCCAAGGACAAGCATTCGAATACAACGTGAGCTGTATGCAGGTGTCCACCATTCTCACATGCAATACAGTGCTTGGTCTTACAGTTAACTCAGAAACAACCTCTGTAACACTGTAACAAACCACACCATCAATTTTTCATGAAGCTAGATTAATTGAGAATGCCTGCCACTTCATCCCAGTGTGTGGAAGACATCAAACTTGTCAGTCAATTTCAGGCAGGCATCTATGTGTGGGACTCCTGTTTAAGATCACTTAAATGCCCTTTAGACAGATACATATGCTTGTCTCAGTGAGACTGGTATTTTACTGCCATAATGACGGAGAATGACAGAGAATGAGTCACACAAATTCAAATCATCAGTAGTGCATACAATCAACAAAATTGTAGCGGTTATAGCAGTGAGACAAAATCTTTGCAGTTTATAAGGTAGGTAGCTACAGTAGATGTAATAAATATATTAATATTGGCATCATCTAATCAGTCTTGTCAGGTAATGTCTTTAATGTGAATTTGCTAAGTTATACACCTTAAAACTGTAAGATTCTAATCTAGGCATTCTAAATTGACCTACAAAATGTTAAACAGAATATTTTTCCTTATGTTAGCTCATTGTCATCAGAGAGAAAAACAAACAAACCAACAAACAAAAATGTAACATGCCATCCCACAAAGTTTATGTTGACAATTGAATTTAGTTATAGCAGTAAGGATAATATAATATCTTAATATAATAGATAGACTGGGAATATTAATTATTATAGCTAAGCAAACACGTTTTTATTTAATAGTTAGCATCACTAGGGTAACCACTGTACATCAAAATGACTTGCAGGATTACTGAATGTGAACTGAATATGACTAAATATTGCTAATTAGCATTAGCAATGAAAAAATCTTTTACAAAAATGGCTTTAAAATCCTGTCAGATTAGTTCATGTTAGCCAGATGGTTAGCATAAACAATTAGCACTTAAGTGAATGGAAATTATGGCTAAAGCTATGAACTCCAACTTTGACCATTATAATATATGTAGTGACTGGCACCCTGTCCAGGGTGTACCCCGCCTTGTGCCCGATGCTTCCTGGGATAGGCTCCAGGTTCCCCGCGACCCTGAAGCAGGAATAAGCGGTTGAAGATGGATGGATGGATGGATGAATATATGTAGTAGCAATGCATGTTCTAATAGGTTAGTACATACATCGATCAGCAATATCATTAAAACAACTGGCAGGTGAAGGAATAACATTGATTTTCTTGTTACAGTGGCACCTGTCAAGGGGTGGGATATATTAGACAGCAAGTGAACAGCTCTGAAAGTTGATGTTATGGAAGCAGGAAAAATGGACAAGTGTAAGGATACAATTCAATTCAGTTTTATTTGTATAGCATGTTTAACAACGGACATTTCCCCAAAGCAGCTTTACAGAAATATATAAATTCAGAATATAGAATTTAAATGTATGAATTTTTATGAAAACTCCCTGAGACGATAAGAGGAAGTAACCTTGAGAGGAACCAGACTCAAAAGGGAACCCATCCTCATCTGGGTGACAACGGATATTATAATTATAAATAAATAAATTCCTTCTATAAATGTGCTAATACTACATGGTCAAATAGTGCAGTTGTGTATCAAGGAAAATTCATTACATTTTTTAAATGAAGTCTGATCCCACAGAAGAGCTACTGTAGCACAAATTGCTGAAAAAGCAATGTATGGCTATGATAGAAATGCTGGCTATGATAGAAAGGGGTCAGAACACACAGTGCATCGCAGCTTGCTGAGCAAGGGGCAGTGTAGCCGCAGACCGGTCAGAGTGCCCATGCTGACCCCTGTCCACCACCAAATGGGCACATGAGCATCAGAACTGAACAATGGAGCAATGCAAGAAAGTGGGCTGGTCTGATTAATCACATTTTATTTTACACCATGTGAAAAGCTGGGTGAATGTGTGCTGCTTACCTGGGGAAGAGATGGCATTAGGATGCACTATGGGAAGAAAGCAAGCCGGTGGAGGAAGTATGATGCTCTGGGCAATGTTCTGCTGGTAAACATTGGGTCCTGGCATTCATGTGGATGTTACTTTGACACGTCTCACCTACCTAAACATTGTTGCAGCCCAAGTACACCCCTTCATGGCAACAGTATTCCCTAATGGCAGTGGCCTCTTTCAGCAGAATAATGCACCCTGCCACACTGCAAAAATTGTTTAGAAATGGTTTGAGGTGCTGAATTGGCCTCAATCTGATCAAGCATTTATGAGATGAGCTGGACAAACAAGTCAGATCCCTGGATGCCCCAGCTTCAGAGGTCTTGTGGAGTCTATGCCTCAATGGGTCAGAGCTCTTTTTTTAAACTCACCGGTTGGCAGTTCCACACTGCAGATGGACAATAACCCGAAGCATACTTTGAAAACAACCCGACTTTATAAAGGCAAAGTGTGGAATATTCTGCAATGGCCAAGTCAATCACATTACCTAAATTTAATTAAGCATGCATTTCATTTGCGGACAAAACGCCCCAAGAACAAGCAGGAACTGACAACAGCTGCAATGCCTGGCAGAGCATCACAAGGGAAAAAATACAGTATTTGTATGTATATATATATATATATATATATATATATATATATATATATATATATATATATATATATATATATATATATATATATATATATATATGTGTGTGTGTGTGTGTGTGTGTGTGTGTATGTATGTATGTATTAGAATAAAATAAAAATTTGACAATTATTATAACAGTATAACAGTATAACAATTATTGCTCATTATAAGGCCAGAAGTGATGTTGTTGGCTGTATATGGAATAGCCATGTCAGTTTGTTGATTTCCACATGGTGGAGCTGTATCTTAAATATAAAGAATACACCAACTCAATCTTCAAGAAAAGACATTTAGTGAGTCAGAAAAAGGCATTTAGCGAGTTAATGTTTTCTAGGAAAACTAGGAATAAAGAAATTCACGATTACTGGTTAACCATAAATGTGTTTGTAGACCCTTAAAAAAACCTTTACATTAACACATTATTCAATTCATTTGAGCGAGATCTCTTTGTTGTGTGAAAAGCCAGCAATATAAATGATATCCAAGCCAGTGTATTGAAATATCCATTTAATGTTATCTTCAGACAGACATTTACAAAATGATGCACACATTGTAACAGCATGAATATGAAACCTTCAGAACACCTCAGCTAACCTTAAAATCACACCTGATCTCCAGTAATCCAAGAAAGTCCCATGCGCAGAAGACTCTCAAAACCAGTACAAAATTGTGGATATGTCTTCACAATAATCACTTCCAATATTGAGTGTCTTCATGATTGTATGTCAAATTCTGGTCAACAAATCACAAACGTCATCAGCTTGGCGTTCAAATCATAATGACAGTATATTTAATAGTATAATTATATAGTAATTAAATGTTAGATGTCAGGTATTCAGGTACGTCCATCCAATAAATCTTAAATATCTAAATAGCAAAGCAGGTGATGCACTCTGGGTAATGGGTTGAGCAACTGGGTAAGATGAGCCACCCAAAATACAAAAGAGCAAATGGAGAATTTAGCGAGTTATGTTACAAAATATATAAATTTTTCCTTGCCACTGAAATGTACGAAAATCAAAGGAGCATTATTTTCAAATAAATTTAAAGTTCATTGTTTGTTTTCATAAACGGTGATTAAAGAAAAGCCTAGGCAAGGTAAAAAGTCAAGTTAGCCCTATTCTGCTTTGTTGAGCAGTTTAGTCAAAATGTTGGTGATAAGATGAGCCATCAATCTTGATTCAGTAAATTGATTCACTGACACTCCACACAATATATTATGTGTATTGTACAAAGTAACAGCATACATGCCATCTAGCTCATGTGCCAGACTTATTTTTCGATGTTAAATAGATTTAAATGTAAAGATGAGTTAAGGAGTAGTAAGGGATCACGCTATGAAAACATTTATTGGTTTACATGTCTTTGTTCGGTCTGCTTGGCTGTTAACTGTAACTGTTAACTGTAAAAATGTAGTTGAAGTTACAGATTGGTGTTTATATATATATATATATATATATATATATATATATATATATATATATATATATATATATATATATATATATATATATATATATATATTCAATGCAAGTTAGGCCCTTTGTAGTTTTGTATAAAATGCTTTGCGCATCCTAGAATGTATTGAATAGTATGTAGTAACTTTTTTTTAAAGAAGACAGAAACTTCTCTATTTGGGGAAGCTAAAAGCACCAAGAGCAAAAAAAAAAAAGCACCTATATTAGTGACACTGTGTGTCATTGTTATGATTCAACACCTATGAATCAACCCCTCATTGGCTCATCTTACCTCTCAGCTGTATAAAATAGTGAATTGTGTATTCATAAAACTTATTTTAGGTAACTACAAATGCTCATTGCTGTCAGTAATACAGGTGAATTAAGCATTGTGCATTGTCACTAGGTTACAATCTATCAATTTGACAAATGAACGAGTAAAAATGGCTCCTCTTACCCCGTTTTCTCATAATGATATTTAAGCTTGTACTTCACAAAATTGTACTTCACAGGGTATTGGTCAGGTGCTACCATATACATAGGCTTTGGAAATGGCTTCACTGTCCAAACACCCCAAACTGGCCTGTTCCGTTTTTATTTCCCAAAATACGGATAATGATTAGCTCCATGGTTAGGACGTTAACTAGAATACTACAGTATCAACTATGAGTGCACAGAGGTGCCAGTGTAAACACATAAGTTCTTCTTTCTCTTATTATTATTAATTTTTTTTTTTACCAAAAAGATTTATTTACAAAACTGTACAATCATTATATGTAAGAAAGGAGGACAGTCCGATTACGTATTAGAATAAAGGTTGGACAAAGTGTGCAGAGTGTGTGTGGTTGTGTCTGTAAGCATCTTGGTAGTGTTGGTCCAGCAGATATGTTACCTTACACAGCACAGTGAACAAAATTTACGTTGCCAAAAAGAGTAGATATAAAGTTCTTGGAAAGGTATTTCAGAAAAATGCAGTAATACAGGTGCATGAAGCATTGTGCAAATTAAAAGCAGCAAAACTGTCAATCTAAGTGAAGACTAGTGCTGTTCATAACACTTATTTTCCCCAAAAAAACAACAACAAATGAATCCAACTCAATAATAAGTAAAACCAAAGTCATCATGAACATCCTCTTAAAGTAGGAATGCTGGGAAATTCTGCTAACCAGCTGCAGTAATGTCCATTCCACATCAACCTTTTTTTCAGACCAGGGCAACCCAGAGTAAACAAGTCAGGGCTATAAAACAGCAAGTAATTAAATAAAAATTCTTATAATGTGTGAGTGACAGCTCAAGGCAATTTAATTACAGCAAATTAAACTGACACAAATGCCTTGTTGGTCCTGTTATTTATATATATTTTTGTTCTTTTTGAGAAACAGACGTGTATTGGCTTTGATCTGTAAAAACTGTGGCGGGTGTTGAATCTGACAGAGCACTGTTGTGTATGAGACAAGCTTTTCCCGGGAACGAGGGTGATGAAAATGCCATTGCATCAGAATAGTGTCATCGCGGTTAACAAGCTAAATCTGCCACACTCTCAGGACTGGTGGGAATAAAATCCTCAGAGAAGAACCAAACATGGTGCAGTTACTGTGACAGAGGATTCTCAATCCCTTGTGTCGAATGCACCCTTTTAAGCTGCCTATTACTGATGAGGGAAAGAACATGAGCACAGACTTTAAAAATTGTTGTAAGAATTGAAACATATTGATTTAAAAATATAAATAGGTTAACAAAACAAAAAAAGGTGCTGTCCACCTGAACAAAATGAATTTTTTCACAATATACACACTGGTGACTGAGAATGACACAGGGAAAACCTTTTCAGATTTCAGTTGTATTTGCTGGCATGGTTATTCAAATCCAAACCTTAAATACATTATGTACATTGAATGCTATACATAAACACTATTTAAACATGCCTCTTTGAAAACACACAATAATGAAATAAAAAGAGGCCTATCAGACACAGTACTTTTAGTCTTATTTTCTTTTGTTCTCAGGAGTCCAGCACATGGACTCCATATCGGTTCCCCTGGGAATAAGTTGGATGGATTTAGGACCAAATGTCATTAGGTGGTCCAAAGGCTACTACGCACTGCTCAAGTTAACTTTAACAAATTCAAAGATCTTGTCAATGTCAAGCCTGAGTGCCTGGAAATTATCCCAAAACTTTCAGACTGCTGGACGAGTTTGATTAAGTCTCCGTAATTGAGCTTTCTGAAGCAAAAAAAAAAAAAGGTCTCCTTTGTTTGAGAAGTGTGCTTGAGACCTGAGGGCAGCATGGAGGGGGCATGGAGATGAAAAGTGAAGCAAGGAGGAAAATGTCTAGACCTGCGTTGAGTAGGAGCGGTAGAGGGTGGTGTAACGTCCAGTGTGGTGGGCTGCGATGCATTGCTGAGCGTGCTCAGACGGCTGGTCTAGACTTCGCTGGAAATGGAGCGAGACGGTATGAGGACATCGGGGGTGGCGGGGAACCGATAGGGCTGATGGTCATGTGATCTCAGTGAATGAAGATCCCCTTGGAGTCTGTAAGGATGGAGAGAGAGAGCGTGAGAAAGGACGAGGTGGAAAGAAAGAGACAGACAGATCGGGAGAAGCGTGACAAATAATAGAGTTTGTGGGCAGACAGAAACAAGATCTGTGAGGAAAGATTGTGATGGTGTTGCAATATGTTTTGGTAATATGATCAGATCAGTGGTAAAGGTGTGAGGTAGAGAGACAATGATGAATATATGGGCAGATAATGGTGAAGAACAAGTGATGAATAGATGAACAAAAGAAATTATGGTGGTGGCAAAATGTGGGAGACACTAATCTTATTATATAATTTTCATTTAAAGCAGAAGTCCTCCAGGCATCCACTACTTCTTGACTGTCTGAATGAGGCAAGCAGTCATCAAAAAAATCACGACTGACAGTTTTCTGACAAAAGAAATCAGGACACCATCTTCAAAGTCCATTCATTTCTCAAGTTGATACAGTATGGTGAATTAAGGTAAAGTATTAAAGCCTCAGAGGTCAGTTTGGAGGATGTATGTAATGGTAATCATAATTAGGGCTCAATGGTGGCCCACCTTGGCCTCAAACTGTTCAGTGTATTACTCACTGAAGGGCAAAGTCACTTAAGGCTTAGAAAACCAATGGCCTCCCTCTGTGAGAAAAAAGTAACGGGTAGTCCAGGGTATACAACAGGTTGGTGTTGGGGTTCTGGGGTATGTTGGTGGTCAGGCAGGGGCACTGGTGTGCAGGAAGGGTTAGCGGGTTACTTTGGAGGTCCACTAGGTCAAGAACAGAGGGGACAGGTGTGTGCCACCCTATGTGTGCAGCCCTGCCTCTCACCTGCCCCCACCCCTTACCTGAGTGCCACTTAACTTTTCGAGTGGACTCTCCACACAAGGCAGAGCCACCATGGGCATGCCCAGGACGGATTCAGGACGCCGGAGCCGCAAGGGTGGAGGGGATGGCTTTGCATGCTGGAAGTTGTTGATCACGCAGGTCACCTGAGGATTGGAAAGGGCATGTGTGACTGAAAGAATCATGGATAATAGTAGCAATGGCAAAATGAAAACTAAAGAAAGTCTTACAGCCTAATTCCTCTTAACCTTTCCCTTCTCAACATATTTTCATGTTTACACCTGCTCTCACCAAAAAAACAGCGATGGCTCCTCCAGTGAAGTACCCAGCAAGGACATCAGCCCAGTGATTGCGGTACTCAGCCACCCTCACAACTCCTACCAGCATGGCCAGACACAGCAGGGTCAGACTGACTGTCGGCTTTGTCAGACGTGTTCCCTTCGTCCTGAACACCAGGGTCACGTACATCTAAGACAATGGGTATGCAGATTTGGACAGATTTGGCTTCAAGTTTTAACAGACTCGCTCATTAACCTCACATTTAAAAAAAAAATTATATAGAACATCTAAATTAAGGCAGAATATAGTCCCCAGGGAACAGAAAATACATGGGATAAGGGCAATTCTCAAGAGCATTAACAGATCACAGCAATATGGCATTAACCTATCATGGGGTCAAGACTTCCTATTGGTGTTCTGAAAGTTTCTAATGTTTTTATATTGTTTTGGGGAGTATTTTTATTTTTAATTTTTTACATTTGTTTCAACAACATTTTCCTCTATTTGTAACATTAACAATGAATCACACACAGAACTCACCACGGTGTAGACAGCAGAGTAGACACTCAGTGCTGCATCCTTTGAGGGGAAGGATTTCCGGGCAGATGTCACTATGAGCGGGTTCCCTGTGCAAGCTCGACGCTCTGTGATGTACTGGAGATTGGAGTGGCAGCCCAGAGCTGTGTAGTTAGGTCTACATGCTGACAAGAAGTGAGGTGTCTGGTTTCCTGTGACCACCTGTCCAGCATTGGCAAAGATAGTGGTAGTGAAGAGGCCAAAGGAGTAGACACCTTAGAGAGAGGACAGAGACCTGTGAGTTTAAGCGGTAAACTAAACCATTTATTGGAGCACCATTTATTCTGAAGATAGATTGAGTGTACTAAATGTAGTTCAAAGATGACTATAAGCAGCTGTTTTGGGTTTACTGCTTTAAGTAATTGCTCTTAGTCATTTATTTTGATCAGTAATCAGTGATACATACACTATATGGCCAAATGTTTGTGGACACCTGACCACCACACCCATATGTTGGTCTTCTCCAAAATTTGGCCTCAAAGTTGCAAGCAAACAATTGTGTGGGAAGTTTTTGTATGCTGTAACACTACAATTTCCCTTCACTGGAAGTAAGTGGCCCAAACCTGTCCCAGCAGGACAATACCCCTGTGCACAAAATGAGGTCCATGAGGACATGGTTTGCAAGGGCGGAGTGGAAAAACTGGAGTCATCTGCACAGAGCCCTGACCTCAACCCAACTGAACACCCTTGTGATGACCTCCTTGCCTGATATCAGTGCCTGACCTCACTTGTGCCTGAATGAGCACAAATCCCCTCAGCCATACTCCGAAATCTAGTGAAAGGTCTTATAGAGAAGAGTGGAGGTTATCATAACAGCAAAGGGAGAATAAATCTGAATCACATACTGTATGGGTGTGATTGATTGGGTGTCCACAATATTTTTGTGATATTTTGTACCTTACCCCAGTAATTATACTACACAAAACAGTGTCTTACTGAACATTACTATAGACAAATGTTAGAAATTATCATTTGCTCACAACAAAATAGACTATTTTTCCTCATAAATAATGAGCTTTTATTAGATCATGTTACGTGCACTATTCAGGGTTTTCAAGGTACCAAAAGCACAAGAATCACTAATCAAAATGGCATGTCTAATACTAACACAGAAGCAGGAACCACTCTCTCTCTCTCTCTCTCTCTCTCTCTCTCTCTCTCTCTCTCTCTCTCTCTCTCTCTCTCTCTCTCTCTCTCTCTCTCTCTTTCTCTCTCTCTCTCTCTATTTATATATATATATATATATATATAAATATAATGTGATTCAGGGTTCAGCGTGAACATATTCTGTGGCTACACAACCCCATATGCAGCAAGCTACAATGCATTGTGTGTTCTGACACTTTTCTATCATATCCAAGAATGAACTTTTTCAGAAATTTGTTCTACAATAGCTCTTCTGTGGGATCAGATGGAAGGGCTATCCTTAGGCCTTAGGGCTGACCCTGTTCACTGATTGCCCTTCCGTGGATCACTTTTGGTAGGTACTAACCACTGCATATCCAACAAGACCTGTGATTTTGGAGATGCTTTGGCCTAGTCGTGTAGCCATCATTATTTAGATCTTTTCAAAGTCGTTCAGATCCTTATGTTTGCCCAACACATCAACTTCAAGAACTCCGACTGCTCACTTGCTGCCTAATATATCCCACCCCTTGACAGATGCTATTTTTTATGAGATAATCAATGTTATTCACGTCACCTGTCAGAGGCTTTAATGTTATGCCTGTTCGGTTTATACATTAAAATTTGCTGAAAAACATTCCTCATTCCTGATCTGAGATTACTGTCCCCTTTTCATTATGGTCCATTACCTAGGAAGCGTATAATGCGTCTCAGCAAAGGACTGAAGTAGCAGCAATCTGCCGTAACAATAGTCTTCTCCCGTGTGCTCTCTGACTTCATGAAGAATGACATCAACTCTCCAGCCAAAATCTACAAATAAGCAAAGAACAAAAAATTATGAAACAAATCCAGAAACAAAGCATAGCATAGCCAGACACATGATTTCCATGTTCTTGAAAATCTCAAATAAAAAATTATTTTGGCAATTGCAGATGCTGTAGCTTTGAATCAGTACTGATAACCAATTAATACAAAGCACACACACACACACACACGCACACACACCTCAGAATGTGCTAAGCAGACCTGGTCAATTTAAGCAAGAAAGTGATTTTTAAGAGGCGTCCACACAAGTCCGCCGTGCTTACATGCTAATAACATCTTGTCAGTTCCTCATTATCCCATATTCCCCTGGGCATGATTGGACACCTCTCAATGACAAATGGCAGCTCATTATTGAGGCTAAAAATAGGTGGCAGAATGTAGAGAATATGCCTGTATGGTCAGTTAAGCTTGGCTAGGTGTGTCGTCATAGTAGATGGTTCACACCATGTAGATGGCTGGAATCATTGTGGCACATTGTGTTACTAGGATCTGTCTCACGCAACTCTGCAATATCACAGACAGTTAGTATGTTTTCACTGAGCTATTTACAATTAATTTCTAGACATAAATGCAATTTCTTGTGTTTAGCAGAATGTGAATGTAGGCTGAAATTCAGCATTATAAAGGGACATAAAGGTCATGTGTGTTAATTGTGTGTGTCATAAAATCAATTGTGTGTGAACCTGCAGGGTGCAAAAATAATGAAATTTAGTGAAAGTACTGAGGGACAGAAACCAGGAAGATAATAATGTCTTTGCAAAAGAATACAGGGAGATGACATTGTCCCTTTTTTTTAAAATAACAAATTCACCCAGAGAATTCAGTTATGAAGGGGGGTGTTTATAATGAACTACAAATAAAACCATATCAAATTATAATGCATTCATAAAGCATAATAAAAATTGTTATAATTATTTATGGAAATGCACTATACAATATGTATAGCTACTATATGGCCCAAAGTATGTAGACACCTGACCATAACACCCAGGTGTGGTTGTTCCTCAAACTGCCACAAAGTTGGAAACCCACAATTGTATAAGATATTTTTTGTATGCTGTAGCATTAACATTTCCTTTTACTGGAACTAAGAGGCCTAAACCTGTTCCAATATGACAATGCCCCTGTGCACAAAGTAAGGTCCATGAAGACATGGTTTACCAAGTTTGGGTGGAAGAACTCAAGTGGCCTGCACAGAGCCCTTATATGCCAGCTTCGCAACAGGCCTTCTTGCTGGGATATCACGTTCGCCTGTTCGCCTCACACCTCCAGGGTCCAGAGGTGTGAGGCGGGGCCGGGGCGATGTGTGTGCGGAGTTTGCATGTTCTAGGAAACCTGCGGAGGTTTCCTCCGGGTACTCCAAGTTTCCTCCCCCAGTCCAAAGACATGCATGGTAGGCTGATTGGCGTGTCTAAATTGTCCATAGTGTATGAATGGGTGTGTGAGTGTGTATGTGATTGTGCCCTGCGATGGACTGGCACCCTGTCTAGGGTGTACCCCGCCTTGTGCCCGATGCCTCCTGGGATACTAGTCGCGAAATTTCAGTTTAACAACAATAATATACCACAAAACTATATAATTTCACAATGTATGCTCTATAGCTATATATATCTGTCCATCCTCTCTGGTTTAATGTCTGCATGTGATATCACTCAGTTAAAGCTGTCCAGAGTTCATTTGAACCAGTAACACTGGGTGAGTGTCTTTATATAATTATTCTACGCCACATTAATTCGGCTATTTACAGTTCACAACCACTGATCGCATTCTTAGGTTTTTGAATTTCTGTCACTGAATCATCTGTCTGTTACCATCGCAGCCTCAACTGTAACATTGACATCAGATGGTACATCACAAGCTCATCTGAAGGTCACTATTCAGCACCAGAATATCAATGCAAGGTCATCATCGTAGAACCAGTACCGAATTACACTGACTATGAATGCTTGACCTGCACTAATGAGAGACTTAATATGGAGTCAGAGATGAGACAGCAAGAGACAGAGATGGGGACATTGTGTTTAGGGACACACACACACACACACACACAACAGGAATACAGATTGAGCACTGACATGGACTGACAGGCTATGACATTATTGTTACATGGAAACAAAGTTGGAGAGAGAGAGATGAGTTGAGAAGGTTAGAGAGAGAGAGAGAGAGCGTGAGTAAGCCATAGTGAGAGAGCGCATGGTTTGAAACTGTACCCATGCTCTAGAGCTGCATCAGTCAGATGCAGTTAGTCAGCGAATAAGCAATCAGGATAAACTTGTTTCAGTGTGTGTGAGAGTGAGTGTAAGTTGTACTTTCAGTGACCTCTCAGACTCAATGACTGTGTGTCTGTGTCTAAATGTCTCAATTTTTATCCATGGTATAGCTCTCATTTTTATGCCCTGTGATGGGTTGGCACCCCATCCAGGGTGTCCTCTGACTTATGCCCCGAGTCTCCGGGGATAGGCTCCAGGCTCCCCACGACCCTGTGTAGGATAAGCGGTGCAGAAAATGGATGGATGGATAGATATCTCTCTTTTATTTTTATCATCAATCAATTTTTAAACTGCGATTGACTAAAAAGTCAACATTCAAATGAAAAGTATGAACATGAAAGAGATCCAAAAAATACCTGTAATTAATGTTTACTTGTAATTAATTAATTAATGAGACAATTCATCAGTTACTGTAAGCAAAGCGAAATTTTGCCTTGCCTGTTTCCCCACACAAAACCAAAAGTTTTTCCTGACTTCGATAAAGTTGTTGTGTGTAGAATTTTTTTACACAAAAAATAAATGCAATTAAATGGAATCATATCAACCTTTTTACTTAAAGTCACTAAATGGTAAACGGTAAATGTGCACTTATATAGCGCTTTTATACAAAGCACTTTACACTGTGACTCATTCACCCATACCAATGGTAGCAGGGCTGCCATACAAGGCGCTAGCTTGCCATCGGGAGCAACTTGGGGTTCAGTGTCTTGCCCAAGGCATGTGGAGTCACCCGGGCCGGGAATCGAACCGCCAACCCTACGATTAGTGGACAACCCACTCGACCAACTGCGCCACAGCCGCCCCAGCTGGGGCGGCTTGTCACTAGCTGACATATGCTGTTGTAAGAGCTCCAGTTAGAGCACATGGCGTATTTCATATTTGAAATATGCCATCTGTATAGGCAATGGTGGACAACTATAAACATAAACACTAATTACTAACAAAATCTACAAACTGCACATTTTTATAGTCATGTTCATATGACACATGACATTAATGTGAGTACAGGATTTATTTTATACTGTGGTACATCATGCCATGGTTGACAGCTTGTCCCTGAATCAGCTATTACACCTTGGCTGCTGGACCAAAGCTGAATAAGAAATAACACATTTCCGAATGTTCAGGTTAAATGATTTCATAGCTTTATATGACTATAGCTTTATAGTATTGTCATTGTGCCCATTGATTGCATATTGGAGAAAAAGCATCAGTGTTCACTGTGCACTGAAAATATGTTGTTGTCATGGCTCTATTACAGAACTCTAAAGTAAGACCCTCTACAGCTGCCTGCTCAGACCAGAACACAAACAGAATATGAGCTCAAACCACCTGGCCCAGATAACACTTTAATTATGACACAGATTGTTTCAAATGGCCATCTAAGCTTTATCAAAAAGAGATTCATCATGGGAAAACCACATCAGTGGATATTGTGTGTGTTTGGGGGAGGGGGGAATTCACAACAAAGTTGAGTACACCTATTTTCAGAACAATCTAGCCTTAAATTTAGAAAGGTGACAATGAATAGATTCCTGAATCTGAAAATCTATCCATGATTATTTGTTTAACCTGATGCCCCCATTCCATTTTTGAGCTAAAATCATCTAACCATCACTTGCAACAACTGTTCAGATTTTGTGCCATGAGTATGGATCTGTGCTTGTGAGATTTATATCTCAAAAATGAATATACTTGCTCCTGAAAGTACATTTTGGCTGCTAGACAGTTTGCAAAATACAGCTATATCAAATGCTTGATGATAAACAAAAGAGGATCCTGAGGGTAAAAAAGAAAGCAAATGGAGGAAATGAATAAAAATAAAAATAAAATAACTACATGTAGTAATGGTATTGTGTCTGGAACATTTGTATGTGTGTAAGTGTGCAGAATTTAATAACAAAATAAATTGGAACATCTCCTCTGGGTCTCCTCCATCTCCGTCTAGCCCTTATTTTGACACAGTTTTTATGACTCATATGACTGTCACCTTCTGGTGTCTTACTTAATTCTGAATGTTGTGTGGTGTGTGTGTGTGTATGTGTGTGTGTAAGTAGAGTGAAGATTGAGGACAGACCTAATGGCTCATACACAAGAGTAAGCACGTGGTCAATGCAGAAGAGAGGGAATTTTAAGGAATGCAACAACAAGCATTGTTCTGTATGATTAAGTAAAGTTGTTTTTCTGCCTGATCTTTGGATAACGTTGCTGCCTCATAACTCCAGGGATCCCAGTTTGATTCTGAGCTTGGGTTACTGATTCACTTGTTCTCTTCGTATCCTGGTTTCCTCCCACCTCCCCAAAAAACATTCCGGTAGGCAGAGTAGCTACTCTGAATTACCTCCAGGTGTGAATAAGTGAATGAGTGTATGAGGGTGTGTGTGCATGGTGGTCTGGGATAAACTGGAAGCCTATTGAGGCTGTATTCATGTGCCTCATGCCCAGTGTTCCCATGATAAGCTCTATGAACCTGACCAACATAAAGTGGTTACTGAAAACTAATGATGACTCTCTCTATCTATCTATCTATCTATCTATCTATCTATCTATCTATCTATCTATCTATCTATCTATCTATCTATCTATCTATCTATCTATCTATCTATCTATCTATCTATCTATCTATCTATCTATCATATGTAAAATGCTCATCCTTTTTCATTGTCCTATATTCTTTCTAATAAATCCTACATTAGAAAAATAGATTAGTGTCTTTCTCTCTCTTCTTTTCCTTCTACACGCCTCTCTCTCTCTCCTATTTTTTTAAATTACATTTCACACTCTCTGTCTTGCTCTCCATTCTACCTCTTAAAATCTACAACCCTCATACTACCACAGCAAAACAGCTGTATTATGAAAGTTGCTAAGAGAAGGAACAATTTTCAGGCTGATTGTACATGCCTCCCTTCATTATTTCTTTTCTTCTCAAATTCAATTCCTCTCTGTCAGATCTGTGTCAAGAATAAAGTTGCATTGCTTTCATGACATGGAGCAACAGCCTGTGTGAGTCAGTTGAGAGCACATACACACATCACTCATGTTGTAGTTGTGAAGAGAGAGTGTGAGCAGGGATTTGTGAAGGTATAAAAGGTATAAAATAAATACAGTACCCTTTTTAGTGCAGGCATAAGACTGAAGTAGCATTCTCTGTGTCACTATCCTGATGTACATTAAAACATGTTTAAACTATCCATCCATCCATCCATCCATATTCTGTATTATTCTGTATATCTTATATTACACAGGGTCTCGGGGGAGCCTGGAGCCTAATCCAGAGGACTCGGGGCACACTGTTCTTATACTTATATAGGATGTTGCAAGTATATCATCATACATTAATCACATTTATTAAGTGTATATTTTACTATACATGTATTTTGATCATGTGGTTACAGTGAACTCCAGAATTATTGACACCCTTCATGAAAATGAGCAACAAAAATTTTATTAAAATGAACACTGCATGTATTGAATCAAAAGTTCCAGAAAAAATTACTTTTCCTTACCTTTAAAAAAAATTATATTCATACAGACTTTAATTAGCATTTTCTCTCAGAAAAACAAAAACCCATTTGACCATGTCCTGTTTTTATAACAGATGAGGTTACACAAATAGAAAGACCCCTTTCACATCAGTCATGTTGAGGAAAAACAAAAAAGCTTTTAACGCCACAGAGACAGATGGTGTTGAACTGCACAATTCAGGTAATGGCTATTGCATGAATATACAAGCAATTAAAACCATGTGCTGTGATAAGGTAAAACCAATATCGGACTGTTTGGTGAAAAGGGGGACTGAATACATGTAAAATAGCACCTGATAATCACTATAAATTATAATAGCGGATCATTGATGCTTTGTGGCTGTTTTGCAGCTAGTTGTTTGATGATGAATGATGTCATTCTTCTATTCTGCTAGGTAATAGTATATGAGGATATTTATCCTCATATACATTGTCCGCATGCACAAATCTAAGAATATAAAGGAGCTTGAGATGTTCAGCATGGAGGAGGTTCCATCTATAAGTATTCTTATTAAGAAAACGTTTTAAGTTTGAAGAAATGTGTTAAAAACACTATACAGTGTCCTAATATGTAAAAGCACTCAACCCGCACATTGAAAATTGAATAGTAATACTAAAAATATTCTTTATTGCATATATATTTTATAGAAATATACGTCCTTATGATCATGAAGCGTTTCAATAATCCTGGGTTTTTTTCTGATAGAGGATGAAAGGATCTTCTTGAGAGCCTAGCATTAATGTTCCTTAGAATTAATTTAGAAAGTATCAGGCAAATATACTGAAATTCAAATGAAACTAAAATATATTATCACATTACCCAGAGCGTACATCTCCTTTTTACAGTAGTGTGTCATTGTGATTAAACAATATATCATTTAAAAAAATCTAAGTGTTATGAATAACAAAGTGTTACTGGCTAGCAAAGGTGAAGGTGAAGGCTTAGTTAAAAAATAATAATCTTGAGTTTATTTTTAGTACAGATGTTTGTTTATAAGAACAGTTGATTGTTTTTTTGTTTTTGTTTTTTTGCTACTAGACCTAAAACAACAGTGTAATTTTGTTGATCTATCACGCATCAGTTTTATTGCTAGCGTACTCTTGATGAACTGTTTGACACCCAGTCAAGCATATTCACTACACATTCTGTGTGTGTAGGCACAGGACAGAAATAATTTGAATGGACAGATCTGTTTACATCAGTATATGAAAAAAGAATTAAATTCATACTTGAGATATGTCAAGTAACACATGTACACATATCATGTGTACATTATTAGACAGTAACATTTTGTAATTTAGTCTCTCTAGTCTTACATCACAGACTTGAAATGAAACAATGGCAGAGAATTAAAGTAAGAGTAAGGTAGAATTTGCATCTATAGTACACTGGAGCAATCACACACTGTACAAATGACAAATGACTATAGATAAAATACTCTCATCAAGACCACAAATGTTCATTCAAATGACTATATACATATATATATATATATATATATATATATATATATATATATATATACTGTATATATATATATATATATATATATATACACACACACACGCGCACACAAATACATATATACATACAGATCCACCATTATTAGCATATCAGTATTATGGCTGCTAGCAGATCTTCAGTACTGCTAAATACTGCATATGTTAAATATAAAATACTTTTTTATTTAAGCTAATGCATACTTAGCGCTCAGATTTTATTGTTGTTGTTTTTTTTAGTTAGTTAATAAGAGTGTTTGCTTGTTAAGCTCCAATCAAGTCAGTTATTCTCATTGTTTTAAGATTGAGGGAATGACTTGATCTTAATCTTCAATGAGATACAATATGGTGCAAATGTTTTTTTTTTATGTCTTTTGGCTTAATGTGTTGTTGTAAAAGAGCAAATATTTCCAAACGTATTTTCCACAAAAAAAGTTTGTGAAACAAAGAAAGTACTTAAGAAGTAACTTATTAAGTAACCACAAATGACCACTTTTCAGAAGCACTGTGCACAGCAGTGTGTGTGGCAGCTTGGAGCAACCTACTAGCCAAATTCTTTAATAAATAAATAAATAAAAACAAATAGCTGCATGACAGTGTACCTAAAAGACATGATGCAGTTTTATAGGTGTACGGTATGGTGTATGGTCACACTTATACTTTGGTTTGATTTCATTCACTGTTTACTGCATTCGATAGTATTTTGTTTGTAGAATCTTTTCATTACATTTAGAAAGCCTCTTTGATTTCCAGAATTGTATTTACATGTGCTTAAGACATTGTACAGAAAAGTGCCCACAAATGCCCTCTGTGCACATTTAACGCAAACCATGCCTGGATACAGCTGAACAGCTTTCTGTTCCATTTACTGTAGGTCATTGCCAAAAATCTCAGCCTTCAAAGACTGAAAGCTATAGATGAAATTAATTAGTGTCGAAGAGTTGCCTTTGAGGTGGAGCTGTCACATAGCCCTCTGATGGAACTAGCGCTCTGAAGTGAAATGGAGCATCACTGGAGCTCTCTGACCCATGGTAAACTGGAGCATCAGTACTAGATAGAACTGAGAGCATTTTGCCAAGAACTTGGCTTTTTTTGGTTTTTGTCAGTAGGTCCTCATCAAGTTGCAGCTGCATTTTGTGTTTAATAGATTTTAGCTTAGTATGGGTCAGGTTGTTCTGGTGTTCGGTATTCAGTTCAGTATGAGTCAGGTTTTCACTGTGCTATGCTTGAATACTTGAGACTGAGTCAGGTGGGGTTTGTGCACAGACTTTGACTGAGTATGAATCTGGATAGGTTCTGCTGTGAAATTTTGGCCACTTTTTCCAGTGATCGATGTTTCATTAAAACTGATCAGGTCATGCCTGTGCTCTGTTTCATTCTTTATAAGAGTTGCTTTTGAAATAAACCACAACAAACTTCTGAGCCTGAGTGTGTTTGGCTTTTATGAACTGTATTTAGCTATTTACTCTGGCAATTTGTTTTACACATAGTCAAGTAACAGTCTCTGAAGAGGGAGGGGGTAAATCCATGTGGTTCTGCAATCTGTTGCCTTTCATTTACAATACAACCAGAGAACACAAGCAAAACCACCAATTATCAAGCTAATTCATATCCATTTATCTTAAATGTATACATACGATTTGTACATTTCCATCATCACAGTGCATGTGTAAGTGATAAATAAAGCAGAGTGAAAACTTGCCCTCCTTCTCTGAAACATCCCTCCTACACACACACTTATCTATGCTCAACCACTTGCACAAATTCATTCTCACACACACACACACACACACACACACACACACAAATACAGAGCACACATTAGTGAGAGAAAGAGAGAAAGAAATAGAAACACAGCACTCACCGTTATGGTAGGGATAGCAGTAACCAGCGAGTACACGAGGATAGGTGGCACTTTGCTGTTCTCCTCCGGACCTGGGTAAGGCTTGGAAAACATCTTGTCATAGCAGAAGAAACCTTGGACGTGCACAGGGAAGGTGTCTGTGTACTCGAAGTAGTATGCCAGGAGAACCGTTCCTGCCATGATCACCAGCTGGAAATAGAACATGGTCCTTAGAACTGAGAAGGAGGAGGAATACTCCAACCCTGCACTCTTACAACCGCACAAACTGGCATAGGAAGGAGAGAGAGAGACAGAGAAAAATAAAGAGAAGAAGAAAGAATGAAAGAGAAGGTCTTACAGAAAAGAAATGATTAAAAAATTTCTAAAGCACACAGGGTAAGAAAAGAAAGAGAGAAAGGAGAAAAGCATGTGATGAGAAACAGACAAGGTGGGAATATCTGCCAGGGAAAGAGAGAGAGAGAGAGAAAGAGAGAGAGAAGGCGGTTGAGCCAAAAAGAGGAGGGCTTGAGGGAGGGGGGGTGTGAGAAAGGGAATACGTGTGGATGTGTGTGTGTGTGTGTGTGTGTGTGTGTGTATAATTTTGGCTGTATGTAAAGTGCGGAGTAGAAGCCATGTGCGAACGTGATCATTAACACATTTTAAATTGATGCTGCTTTCCCTCCGCTCAGTTTCTGATTAGAGCAACACACTCACTGAGTTCCGACTGCCGGGAAAATGTGAAGCAATATCTGCCATGTAAAGGCCATTTATAACTCTGTCTGAGTATTTGTATACTGTATGTGTGTGTGGCAGATGAGGGAAACCCTGAAGAGCTTATGTTCACACATACACTCACAGAAACACACTGTGACAATCAATTTGACTGAGATGTCTTCTACAGCCTTTCTTAGTAATGGATGACTGTTTACTGACACCTCGTTTTGTAAAAATGGGGCTGTGGGTGAGAAGGGAACTACTACTGTATGTCCAGCACAGTGTGCAGAAAAAGGGGACATACGAATGTAATATCATTTTTAAAATCTTAAGTTTATCACACTTTATCACTGAATGTGCTGGTAATAATTGGAATTTAAAGAGCAAAAACCAAACAAACAAAAAAAACATCACATTTGATTAAAAAACAAATTAACATCAGGATTAACATCTGAACATTTCCCCCCCACAACGTCATTCCAACATTTATCTCCAATTCCAGATTTTAACACCATAAAACAAACAATGGAACACTGAAGCAATTTCATTATTTAAACACTATTTCTGCGGTACATACTTTATGTCCAAGTGCACTAGTTAAATACTTTAGTTAAATTACTCCCAGCTGAAATTTTCGTTCAGCATACCGTTTATGAAATGTTTCTAGGATATTCTGGTTTTCTGTGAATTATTAAAACATTAAAACATTCACTGTGTAAAACACATTCATACAACATTGTTAACATTTTTACAAGTACAAAATGTTGCAGCAAAGACATTTCCAAAAATGTGCATTTTTGTGGATCACATTCATAGAACATTAAGAAGCCAAGTCTTATTACCTCACATGTTTTTGAATACTGTAAGAATGTTATTTATGTAATGTTACAGCTGAACTTTATGCGAACCTGTCAGATACATTGCTGACCTTTCTGATAACATTCTCCGGGTTAGCTGGGTAATGAGGCAGCTCAAAATGCACATAATTATTCTGCTTAACCGTAAACATCATTCTTTCCTAATCACAACATGAATCATCAGCATGATCAAGGCATATGCTGAGCCTGAAGGCACAGGCTACTGCAGTGTTGCAAAGAGATGCAGTGTTTCTGAAGGTTTTAATAACCATACAAAAGCAAGACATGATGACTCAGACTAACACTGCATATGACAGTTCCATTTCTCTCAGCCTTGGGGGTGTAGAGATTTTTAGACTAGTCAGCTCCCTACAATGAATTGAAGAACAAAATCATAACGCATATTTAACCCAACATTTCCTATTCACAAAATTAATAGTAAAATACACAGGATCCATATGCTATTACCAGTCTATCAAGGTCATCGACTACATCATCAATAAAATGTTATGCTTTATAGATAGTTGTAATGGCTTCGAATTTTCTTAACTCATATGAGTTAAGGATGAGTGTCTGAGTAATGACAATATCCTGATTTTTGGATTGTGTTCTGTAATGTTCCTTACAAAACTAATATGGATATGGATTAATATGGATTATTAATGCGCCCATGAAAACAGTTGTGCACTTATCTGTGTGCTATTACCAGTCTTAAATAGTGTGCAATGGATTTGAGTAATACAAAAGCACAATCAAATAGTATCTCACTTCCTGGTTTCATATGAACAATATCCACATTGTTTAGATATTGAGTCAGGTACTGCATGAACAGACTTCAGTTACATAGGAGGCACTCAAGCACACTGAATAAATTTGGCAGGCATGCAAGGCCCAAATGGCCCTGTATCCCATGGGGCCAGAATCACAACGTGGGTCTCTGCTCATTTAGAAAGGAGGGGTGGTGATTCCATATGGCACTATGTCTATTTTCTGCACCTTTGTTCCATCAAAAGGCTATATTAGTCTGGAGGGTATATTGTTTTTCATTTTGGTCACATGAGATGTTTGTGAGTTGGATGTCTATGACGTATTTAGTGATCTTTTCATAATAATTATTATTATTTTTGCCTTTAGTGTAATTAAAGAGGTTATTTTCTTAGATATTTTGCAACTTAAGCTAAAAATATTTGATTGCATACTTTATTGTTTCTTTTTCATAATGAGTTCTTAAAGTATGTGGATTTCCCATTTACTAAATTCTAGGTGAAAAACCCTAATGTTAGCTATAAGTGTGGAAAGCCAGTTTTACTCACATTCTCGTTAGCCATCTGAGCAGTGAACATGTTCATAGCTAGCATTTTTCAACACCTCTCTATACAAAAATACATACATATTAATGTCAAATTAATATATATATCCTTCCTTTTTGCTGGAAGTCTGGGTTTTTTTTTCTCATGCTGTTCAGGCTAATGGTGTGGTGTTGGGGTGCCCACTTCCTCATATAATGTGTATCACACTGTCCCTGATGGGAGCTGGTTCTTTGTTCATGTATAAGGTTGTGGAGTAAATCCATCATGATGTAACAGTCTGAACACTATGCACCAAATATGACATGGCAGCTCTGAATTTGAATTAATATTATAAGACTCAGGACTTCTTCATGTCCCTTCCTCTTTTTGGCCTTACAACAAGGTCTTTGAATGATGCTGGTCAGAATGTCATGATTTCCCCGTGCAACAGCACGCTTGGAGCGCTCTTGCGCATGCGCGGACCCCTTCCGGGTCCACGTCATGTCTTCGTCCCGTCCCGGCTCATCATGGATCACGAGTGTTTTGGAATTGCCCGCAGCTGTTAGCGGTTTGGAGCTAATCAGACTGGGCACATGTATACCGGGAGCCGTGCTACACACGGCGCGGGTAATTGAATGTAGCTAAATGTAAACTTAGATATCGCTAAACTTAAGAGTGTTTCGGTTCCATGCCATGTGCCATAGTTATTGTTCCATGCCATAGTTATTGTTCCATGTCATGTGCCATAGTTATTGTTCCATGCCATAGTTATTGTTCCATATCATGTGCCATAGTTATTGTTCCATGTCATAGTCTCGGTCTAGGCTAGTTAGCAGAGAAGCTAAAGGTAATAGCTTAGCTTCTAGCCGAGAGGTGTTCAGGTTAACTTATAGTTGTGTAGACTCGATATATATGGATAGATATCGAGAGGCTTCGAATAGACATAGGGAATGTCTCCATGCTATGTTATGTTTCTTGTTCACAGTTATAGTCCATGCCTTGGTTTGTGTTTAGGGTACAGAGTTAGTGTATAGCATAGCTTAGCTTAGTTCATGGTGTTTGTGTTTTGTTTCTTGTTTCTTTTGTGTCTGCTCTTTGTTTAAATAAAAGGTCTCATCTGCACTGCAACTGCATCCTGCCTGCTTTCTGCCGTCACGCCCTGTGACACCGAGTTGGTTGGCAAAGAGGAAAAGTGATCAATGTTTTTTCAAATTAGGCTATATCTATCTACCACAAGATTCCACACAATACCTTAATAATATAAATCCAAAATACATCAAACCTAATATGAATTTAACTGTTGTATGGCATGGTTCATGACATGCTAGCTCAGAATAGTATTATAATCATAATCCATAATATTGGCTTTAAAAAGTGTCCCACATTGCCCAAAAGCTTTATCTGACAAGTTAGATCAAGTGGGATGGTACTTAAAACACAAATTCACAAATAATTAAATGTGAATTAAATTGAAAAAAACTTAAATGGGAATTGACCATCCAAGAATAATTTCATCAATACAATAAAAGTTTTGTTTTTATGATTTTTATTCTTTATAGAGGTTTATGTTTAAGAAGACCATTCATTTGTCAGTGGACTTACCAAGTTCTTGCTGATGCCATGTAGATTTTGAAAACGGACCACGCCCTAAACGATGTTTTAAGGCACATATAAACATTTGAGCAATGACAAAAACCCTTGTGGTAAATATTCATGGCCATAAAATGTATTGGCTCCTGACATTTAAAAGGCTAGCTAACATGAAATGTATTTATACCACATTACCTGATGTCCCACTTTTGCTGAACTCTCCCTACTTAAAGCAAAATCAACATTTGAAAAATAATTGCAGAATTCTTTGTTGGTCTAAGATATGGGCAATGTTACTGCTAAACAATTTGCACTACAAATTCAAGAATGCAATGGTCTTCATGTCCCACAAGCTATATTTCATTTCAGGATTATAAGTTAATACAGAACAATGATTATTTTTCCATCTGAATCTCAAGCTGTTTTGCCAGTTTACCATGTTTGGTTCAGTGTGTTCCTCAATAAAGATCATAAACTACATCATCAATACAATTTTATGCTTTATAGATATATGTAATGGCTTCAAACTTTCTTAACTCATATTGGACTCCTTCACTGATGAGTGTGTGAGTAAAGACAAGAGCCCAATTTTTGGATTGTGGTCTGTAATGCCCTTTACATCACTGACTAATATGGATTATTAATGCAAACATGAAAATAGACATTAGACTGAATTTGCACTCGAATTTTCTCAAATACTAACTATTTGAATGAAATTAATTATTTTAAGAAATAAAACTGCAAAATGCAACAGTATATTATTTAGCAGTTGGAAATCAATAGAATAGACATGTGGAGGCTTTGCTTATCACGGTAAGATTCCAAAAATAATACCCAAACAATATTATTATTTTCTAGCTAAATATTTAATCTAGAAGATATTTACTACATTATCCTAGCCTCTAAATCTAACTATGTTTTTTAAAATAACTATCAAAATGCTCACTAAATCCTAAGGCATTAAGAGGTTAACATACATTTTGAAGACTTTTTGAAAACACAATATGATATGCTGACAGCATCTCAGGTAGTCAAATGAGAAAACTCTACCCCCACATGTATCTTGATGTATATTCAGCCACCCTTCCGCTTTAGAACAAACCACAACTAGTGGACATGGTAGCTTATGCAATAATTTAACTGACAGGCTTTTATATTTATATACAGCTTATTGAAATCCATAATTCTGACTGACAAGTAGATCTTAAAACATACATGCAGACCTGTGTTTGATGATGAAGGACAATGGATGGATATAGATGTATAGATGATATGTGGATCTATGGGAACAGCAAAATCATTTGAAATATGGCATCCATTTTTGATTAAAAAAATAAATAAACTGAAATAGTACTAACATCTCATCTCAGAAATGGTGGCCATTATCATACTGTTTAATAAACACTCCATGTTGGCAGCACAAAGTCAAAACTGTCTCTGATGCAGACTGAATAAAGAGCGACTAGCCTTATAAATGCGCATCACTGTATCACTAATAGAGCAGTCAGTACAGCCTGTTGGAAACTTCTAGACATGTCATTCAGTTGCTTGTGAACCACCTTACACAGAGCTTTCAATAACATGCTCAGATCTAATTGGCCTGATGCTAACGCTGAAGTGCCGCACATCAGAGAGAAACTGAGTAGAAATTAGTCATACTGCTTTAAGAAAGCCCTTGAAGGGAGGAAAAGCAAATCTGTAAGTGGTTGTTTTGTCTCTTAAGTATTTCTTAAGAGTTCTGCATTGATGGTCCTTTGTAACTACAGTTAATATTAATATGAGCAAACCAGGCTATATGTAGTCTGTGACAAATATATTACAAACAGTCTGTGTATATACTGCATATTGGGGACCCAAATACTTTGAGTGCTTTCTGAATTTCAAGCAGAAGTGGTACCTGGTGAAATCTAATTTTGAGCCCTGCATTAAAAACATTTAGAAGTAGAAATGTTGCTTACTGATGAATCAAGACTGTGCCACATAAAGGAAATGATGGAAGTGTACAAAAATGAGCTGAATAGTTTTTTTTTGTTGTTTTTTTGTTTGTTTGTTTGTTTTACTTTATTGCTTATTTGATTGCTGTTGTTTATGTGAAAGAAGGTGATAATCAAAACAAGAGAATCATGGATAAAAATGTCTGCAGGCTACAGCAAAGGAAGAACTGCAGTAGTTTGGTGTTATAGAATGTTAAAGAATAAATTATTATATCTATAATTTTCCTTTTTATGTGGCATTATATGCTGGACGTCATGCTGGAATACATGCTGATCCACTTTCATTTGTTATTGTCATTGGTTAAAGGAAATTCCTGCTGATTTTTGTTCGCTGTCTATTCCTAATAAGTAGTTACCATTGTTATTATACCTAGAAGAAAGAGTAAACCAAAAAGAAAAAAGGCACCTAAAATGCACACAAAATCCTTTTTCACTTCAGAGATAATTTGTTGTCCGCTTAGTCATGAAAATATAGCAGCACATTTCGAGCTGAACCACCTCAACTCCTGCGTTACCATGTTTCATGTCCTTTATCTTTTCTTTGTCTGTACATGCTTTTTTCCCTGTAGTGCTGGTCCTCCTCACTTCTCTACTCTCAAACTTAGTGAATTTTTGCTTTGCTGAATATTTCATGGAGCTGCCACAGTTGATTTTGCCGCATGACTGCCACATACATGGTTGTACAATTTAATCATACAAATCTGTTGTACACAGAAAAAAATACATTCTGTATCACAAAGAGTTAAGATTCAATTTCTTATGCTTTACATTAATGAAATATTAAGCTTGATGATGTTAAATTAATCTGGCAACCATGGTCATGATGTATATAATCTGTATGGGGTGCCTGAAGCTGTTGAATAACCTAGTTCTGAATGTGAGTATCTTTACCCATGTTTATATTGACATAACTTTTGGATTTAAGTACCTAAACCTGAACATGGCTAATTACTCTTCCTAAGCACATATCCTCTGCATAATCTTGCTGTAGCTGACGGTGCCAGTATTTATTATTGAAACGGCCCCTTATATTTCAAATATACATATCCCTGAAACTCTCAGGATAGTGGCTCCAGTAACAGTAATTGCTGAATACTATTTTTATGATTAAAATCCACAGATTTCCTTCAGTCTTCTACAGGTTTATACTGTAATGATTTATAAGCTCACAATCTGTCATCCAGAAAAGAATAGGTCCTCTTTTGAGTCCTGTCAAAGTTTGTTCCTCATGTCATCTCAGGTGGAGTTTTTCCTTACTACTGCCACCTCTATCTTGGTCATTATGGATTTAAATCTGCATGCAGATTTTTGTAAACTACTTTGTGGCAATGGCTGTTGTTAAAAGCACTTTACAATAAACTCTTTTTGAGGACTTTCCTTTGACATATTTATTAATGCAGTTAATTAACCAAATGGAAGCATTTTGGTTCTTTTATTTTCTTAAATAAAAGCTAGACCATAAAAAAACCAACCCCAAAACTGTCACATTACCGCTGATACCTGACTGGCTTGCATTCAAAATCTACATCCCTTACTCATAGTTCACAGCTGTCAGTGCTCCTATATGTTTCTCAAATGTTTAGTTTTCAGATGTAACACAACAAGAATTTCTTTCAAGTTCATCTTAATTGTGTGATTTCAGATGTAACTTCTACAGAAGATCCTTTAATATGCTCTCTTGCTATCTTACTCTCCAATAGATTAGAATAATTAAAATATCTTTTGCCCACTTCTTGTCATATTCAGTGCCCTTTACATGTTTCTGACCAATTTGGACCAAAAAGGCATGGGTGTGAGAATCCTGTTCATTGACTATAATAATCCATTTAGCACATATCAAAGAAACTGATGGAGTTGGCCTGACCAAATCGGTAACTGCAATTACTAACACCATCTCCAGCATTTAGACATTTTGAATTTTGACACCCCTCAGGGCTTAGCCCACTGCTGTTTCTTTTGTTGACATCTGTAGCAAAATTCATGAATTCATGAAATTAACTTATTACACAAGAGCAGGGGACCTCATAGTGACAGTTCACCATTCAGAAAGCAGGAAGAAACCTGGTGAATGGTGGATCTTAAGGTCCTGACACACCATGCTGACCATAAGCCATTGGATGCCATTAATCACTGGTGGCCAATCATTTCCTGCAGTTTTTGTGGTGTGCTCCTTTTATTGGGTATATGCTGTTTTTTCTTTTGTTGGAATACAGTCTAGTTTCTTCTTCTGTTATGACTCTGATAAGTGCTTCCTGGCTGTCAGCTGTTAGCAATGAACCCATGTGCATATGTTAACAA